>JASKUP010000101.1:2500-50000 GCA_030448955.1 Trichopoda pennipes
AATAATAATAATAATAATAATAATAATAATTTTTTTTTTTTTTTTTTTTTTGCGGGAAAAGGAGGAGAAAAAATGCACTACTGCATTCACGAAGGTCGTCACCAAACGTGATATGTCGGGCTCTCCGCGCTGGCATACCGACAAAAAAACCCCCTTTGTTCCATCCTAGGAGAAGACCTAACGATCTTCTCTTCCACCCCGGGACCGCTGATCGCATTACTTCGGGGTGGTTCGTGTGGCCTCGTATGTGCCATCATCTCCGTTGCCGTCTGCGTCCAGACTCCCGCTCTTCCTTTCGTTCCTCACGCGCTCCTGTTCACGCTGCCACGTCTAGGTCAGCTTTCTTCACTCTCAAAATGTCCTCGCAGTATCTAGATACCGCTCTCCAGTTGGCCTCGCTTGACGTCATAATTCGCACGATATTTCCAATAGTCACTGGTCCCGCTGCATTCGCCAGCTCCGAACGTCTCTCAGCCCAGCGGGAACATTCAAAGAATGTGTGCTCCGCATCATCCAATGTTTCATCGAGTTCGTATAGGCAATATGGTGCACTGCACTTTCCGGCTCTGTACAGATATTTCCGATAATATCCGTGACCTGACAGCATCTGGGTCAGGTAATAGTTCACGTAGCCATGTCTCCTAGATATCCAGGTGTCGACTTCAGGAATGAGTCTAGCCGTCCACCTTCCGCTCGTGGCAGTGCTCCATCTCGTCTGCCAGCAGTGGATAGTCTCCTGTCTTATCCTATCCAAATCTACAGGCGCAGCATCATCTGAACGCCTCGCCATCCATATCCGCCTCCGCTCGAGTGCACGGAGATCTATCGGTATCACTCCCGCTATTACCAGAACTGCTTCCGCCGACACCGTGCGATATGCCGATGTTATGCGCAATGCAGCCGTTCTCTGCACTGCAAGCAGTGCACCTGCTCTCGCCTTCACCTTCAGCTTGTCTGCCCAAATCTCACTACCATAGAGCAGAATACTATTGGTCACCTCCATTAGCAGCTTCCTCTTGTCCTGCAGTGGTCCACCTATGTTCGCCATCAAGCGACTCAGCTGCATCGTAACTTTACCAGCTTTCGTTGCGGCATATCGAAGTTGGCCCGAGAACGTCAACTTCGAGTCAAGTCTGACTCCTAAGTTATTAACAACCGCCTTAGTGGTTATCATCTCGCCGTCGACTCTCATTCCTATCTCCACTGGCATGTGCCTTCTGGTGAGAAGTAGTAACTCCGTCTTGTGCGTAGCCAGTTGTAAGCCGCGTGCACCTAACCACATCTCGGTTCTTATCATCACCTGTGTAAGTTTCCGCTGTATACTTTGTATCGTTCTGGCGCTGATTACCGCCGCGACATCATCCGCGTATCCCACCAGGAATGTATTATCTGGCATTCCAATCCTAAATATATCATCGTAACTTATATTCCACAAGTCAGGTCCCAGAATGGACCCTTGTGCCGCTCCCGATGTTACCCGCATATTTCTCCGTCCCTCTATTGTATCATATATCAGCCCTCTATCTTTAAAATAGTCCGCAACCATCCTAAGCAAATATTCAGGAACTCGAAAATTCTCCTCCAGTGATTTCAGCACATCTGGCCACCTAAGGCTATTAAACGCATTCCTCACATCCAAAGTTGCGAGTAATACCAGTGGTCTGGAAAAGTGGTTTCTCTCATGTGCAGCTTCTACTACCTTCACCACATCCTCAAGGGCACCTATAGTGGACCTGCCCGGTCTGAATCCATTTTGCCTTTCCGAGAGTCCTCCTCCAGTGCTTATGGCCTCACTTAAGCGCGGTTTAATGAGCCTTTCGAGCAACTTGCCAGCAGTGTCCAACATGCAGAGAGGTCTGTACGTCGATGGTGACTGCCGGTCTCCCTTTCCCTTGTCTATGAGCACCAGCCATTGCCTCTTCCACTGCTCTGGGAAAATACCTCCCCTTAGGCAGCTGTTGTACATGTCAAGTAGTACCTCCGGTCTTCTTGTTGCTACCTCCTTCATAACCTCTGCTGGTATTCCATCAGGACCAGGTGCCTTACCATTCCTTAGCGTACCGGCTGCAGCGGTCAGCTCATCCTTAGTGAACAGTGGGATTTGCAACACTTCGTCCACGCTCCGTCTGTTCTCCGGGATCGGGTTCATCGGAAACAGTGATGTAACGATTCTCCGCATCGCATCCTCGTTCATCTTCAATACTGGGCCATTGGCACCGAGCTTGCCCATAACCAGTTTATATCCTGTGCCCCATGGATTCACGTTCACATCCTCCCGTAATTTCTCCCACAGTCTTCTCTTGCTGCTAAAGACCTCAAATTGAAGTCTTCGCTTCGCCTCCTTATACCGCGCCCTTTCTATCTCAGCCTCGCCGTGGCGCCTTGCCCTGGTATATCTCCGCCTGTGACGGAGGCAATCCTGTCGCGCATTTGCGATCTCGATATTCCACCAGTGAACGGGTTTTCTACCCCTATTCCCACGTTGTATCCTGGGCATTGCTCTTTCGCATCCTTGTTTAATGGCCTCCATTACTCCCTCAACGACTACTTCGGCCCCAGCCGCCATCTGCACACCGTGTGAGTGCCTGTCCATCTCCGCTATTAGAGCGGATCTGTCTAGTCTCGCCACATTCCACTTTCGTGTACTCTGCCTCGGTCGTATCGTGCGCTGGTTCTCCGCGTTGTCTGCGAGAAACGAGTAGGAAATATATTGGTGGTCACTAGCAGTGTAAGTCTCCAACACTCTCTAGTCCTCTATTCTATCCGCTGTTCTCTCAGTGACCAAAGTAATATCCGATATAGTGCCCTCGCAACCCGGTCTCCTAAAGGTTGGCACATTCCCGACGTTCGCCACTGTGAGTCCCATCCTGGCCGCCATCTGTACTATTCTCCGGCCTCGAGGGTTTGTCCCCGCCATTCCCCATTCAACTGCGCGGGCATTAAAATCGCCCGCTACAATGAGCTGTCCACGCATCTCCCGCATTTGGTATTCTATACCATCCAGTTTCTCCTGGAATTCCTCAATCTGGTCACTGGGTGTTAGGTAGCAACTCATCAGTGTTACGTTGTCGATCCGTATCCTTACGAACACATTCCCCTTTCCGCTCCTTTGTGGTCTTATCCCATCACCTCGAGGTATCCATATCGCCGCCGTGGCGGTGTCATCCTCAAACCAGCATCCGTTTTCCTTCTTCCTGTACTGTTCGCTAATGATGGTGACGTCGACGCCCTCTTCGACACATATCTGGGGCAATAGAGCATCCGCCACTCTTCCTCTGTGCATATTGAGTTGCAGTATTTTCATCATGTTCCTCCAGTCGATCTACAACCTTTAGACCCAGGTATATGATCCACCGGGGTCTTTTTCTCCTCCAAGCAGAGGCAACACCTCGGTGTGTTCTCACACTGTCTTAGTACGTGACCTTTCTCACCGCACCGTATGCATAGGCCCAAGCTCTTCCTATCGGGACCTTTGCACTTCCACTGTGTATGGCCAATTCCGAAGCATTTGAAACAGCGTCCAACCTCCTCGCGATACCTGATCCTGCAGTTGATCCATCCGATTTTTACACGCTCCTTCTCCAGGAGCTTATTCACAGCCTGCGTTGGCAGCGAAACAAAGGCCCTTTTCTGCTCTCTTGCATTAGGGTTCGTCAAGTGAACCGTAATGTCCTCCTCAGCTACTCCTGTGTCGCTTCTTACTGCCGCGACAATTTCCTTTTTCGTCGAAAAGCCGTCGATATCCCGTATTTCCACCGTTGCCGTGGCTTTCAGATTCCTCACCTCAACGGAGTTTTTCAGGGCATCCCTGATCATCTCGCAGAATCTACTTTTTCCACTGCCCTTTTCCAGCTCCAACAAGATAGCGCCCGTGTTCGTCTTCCGGATAGACCTTATATTGACCTCTGCTTCTTCTGGTTTCACGTTCTCTCTCAAGTTCTTAAGAATCTCAGCATAGCTGTGACCTTCCGTCGGCTTAACTACGACGGCATCCAATCTCGTCCTCGGTTTCCGTCTCAGTTTCATCGATTCCGGCTTTGTAGATTCTCCTTTTCCTTTTGTTGTATTTCGGTTCTTCTCGCCTTTCCTTCGGGCCGCATTCTCAGCATTCACCTGGCCCTCCACATCGAGCCTCTGCCTGCGGCGAGTCACCGTCTGCCTTTTGCCACATGCCGTCAGGGGCGTATCCTCCACCGGCTGTCGGCCGTCCACCGACAGCGGTCTAGCCCTCTCTTGCTCCTCCTTGAGCCTTCTCGACTCTGTTAGCTTCCACATTTCCCTGTAATGTTTGATTACATCGAAAGCCTCTCGAAGTTCAGCAAAGCCCTCCTGAACCTCTCTGCTGATGTTCCGTTGTTTCCTTAAAGCTTGCTGCATTTTCTCCAAAACGTGCCTGCAGCTTTCCACGGTATTTTCCTCCAGCTGTCTGAGCCTATAGATGGACTCTAAGCGAGGAGAATGATTCGCCTCCTTCGTGCTTTCTAGCTGGTTCCGTTCGGCAACATTATGAGTAGCACTGGTCCGCTCCTGTCCTTCCATTATCGAAACAACCTCTTTGATCATGTCCGAAGGGCCCTCGCTCGTTGATGCCATGTCCGCATTTGTCACAGCGGTCGGCCGAGCCTCTGCTCTTATCGTGGGCGATCGTGGAATCCTACGGCTCTTTTGAAAGCCCGTAATGTCCTGCCGTATCTCCTTTGTTTCTCCTTCAACTTCCACTATCTTCTTCACGTTCTGAGGGGGTGTTCTTTCAATCATTTTTTCAGTATGGGTCCTTGCTCCGAGCCGCTATCCTCCTCCGATTGTACAGTCACCTCAAACGATTCCCGTGGGTCCCTTTGCCAGCAGTGAGGGTTGACATAAGTCCTTATGGAAGCCTACGTTCAGAGCAAGAATCTCGGCGCAAAAGCGGGAGTCATCTTAACCGCACCTGTACCACCACCTCAGTGGCGACGTGATCGGAACGTACTCGGAGCCTAGCCACAGTTTTAACGGGACGGAGGCAGATACAGCATTAGCCCAACAGTCGTTTCAGCTAGGTGTCACCCCGCTTACTAAGATGCTAGAATACTGCATCCGTCAGCCCATAGCATCACAATCATCTCAAAAGTCATTATCGTAATCCATATTCATTCCATTTTCGTCGTCATCAGCAGTACCAGGCATGGTACCGCCGTAGCCTGATTTTGGTCTCCCCCAGGTATTTTATTTCCCTGGTATCCTCCACGCCCTAAAAAGGGCATGGCGAACGTTCCCAATTCGCCAAATGGGAGGGCCCGATGGGGGATCAGAAAACCCCACACGGAAAGCATGATTTTTGGTCACCCCCAGGTATTTTATTTCCCTGGTATCCTCCGCGCCCTGAAAAGGGCACAGTGAATGTCCCCAATTCGCCAAATGGGAGGGTCCCGATGGGGGATCAGCAAACCTCGCACGGGATAATAATAATAATAATAATAATAATAATAATAATAATAATAATAATAATAATAATAATAATAATAATAATAATAATAATAATAATAATAATAATAGTAATAATAATAATAATAATAATAATAATAATTTTTTTTTTTTTTTTTTTTTTTGGGGGAGGAAGGAGGTAAAAATGCATTTATGCATTCACGGCGAGTCGTCACTCACTTTGATATGTCGGACTCTCCTGATTGGCATACCGACTAAAAAACCCCCTTACTCTTCCGGGATTTGTCGTCCACCTCGGCACCGCCTTCGCATTACATCGAGGTGGATCCCGTTCTCAGTGCCTACGCACCAAATCAGCCACATGCCTGCGTCCAGGCTCCCCTATCATGCTACGCATCGTAGCCTTCGACGTCCTCCCCATTTGGGGTACCTGCCCGGAGTCGATCTTGTCCCGCCCCGAGGGGGATCGCTCCCTTGTCCTCTGCCTCAGACCAGGTCCTTGTCGCTACCCGATCGTATCAACCGGTTCCCGCTCCGTCATCTCGGAGCTATGAGCCTCGTCCAGGTCCACCTTCTTCGTGCGAAGGACATACTCGCAGTATCCTGCTACTGCATCCCAGGTCTCCGCGTTGCCCGTCATCCTATCCACTATATTCTCGGCCGTTATAATAATAATAATAATAATAATAATAATAATAAGAATAATAATAATAATAATAATAATAATAATAATAATAATAATAATAATAATAATAATAATGATAATAATAATAATAATAATAATAATAATAATAATAATAATAATAATAATAATAATAATAATAATAATAATAATGATAATAATAATAATAATAATAATAATAATAATAATAATAATAATAATAATAAAAATAATGATAATAATAATAATAATAATAGTAATAATAATAATAATAATAATAATAAAGTTAAAGATCCTTAATTTATTTTATATAAAAAAAATCTTAAGCCGCTAACCACTGCGGCAATAAAAAACACTTATTTGAATTTAATTTATTTTATTTAAACAATTAAAATTTAGATTAATAAAAAATATGACTTTATTGAACGAGCGCGTAACCAAGACTGCTTGTGTAAGTTTTATTAGCCTAGATCGATGACTTCCCCTATCACGTTGCACTACCACGTGAGTTGCTGATGCAGCCAATATGTTATAATCGCCAATGAAGCCAAAACGTTGGTAGTGCTGACCGAACGTATTTTACCGGTCATCGAACTGGAGCGCGTGTAATAATAAGAAATGACAAAAGTGCTTACGCTGCCACATCGAGTTCGTTGGCAGGTTTGCCACCGTTGTTAACTCCTCCCTCCTTAAATGTCTGCGTCCCGCAGATCACTGTCAGTGGTTGGGGGGGAGTCTGTACCGTTGGAAGATTAAGTCGTCTGGTGACCTTATACCACAACAATCCGAAGCACGTAGCCACCATAATCACCAGGCCCATGTGTCCACCCAAGGAAAGGTTCGATCTGAGGTTAAGGTGTTGAATCCTTGCTATGTTATGCAGACTAATGTTGTGGATTTGATTGATATCCAGCAATAATCCTTCATTAATAATACTAGTCAGAACAGGAGGTAACGGCTGGATCCTAGACAAGGATGTGCTGGAGTATGTTTGATTGCCTAGTAAAATTGTTTCATTAAAAAGTTGGATCAGGTAGGTACCGTTGAGCAATTCGCTATCAACCCGCGTTGTAATCACGCCAATGAAATTTGTTAGGAACAACATATCAGAAGTAATCATCTCAACTATTTGAGCATTCGTCCCTCTAAACTGGCAATTTGCGTTTCCGCCCTTCAATAGACGTGGTATACAACTTCCTTCTGCTAACTGTTTGAGCGAAGACTGCCGACATACTGTTACGTTGTTAATGGAGAGACATGGAATTCTAATTCCGTAGGTTTCATGCTGACTTATTAGGATTTCGTCAAAAGGGAGCTCGATCTGCTTGTTTGATTTAATAGCGGGCCTAGCTATGAGGCGATGATAGAAGTCTTTTTTCAGCTTTGGGATCGCAATCACGTAAAGCAACAGAGTTCCATTAGTATAAATAGATGGCTTCCCATATTCGACTGCTTCGACAGCGTTGGAGTACGGCAAAGTTTCCATTTCTGTAATAATCTTTTCAACTTCTGCTCGATCCAACAAGTTTGTATTAACGATTTCGCCCTTGGCCATCTGACATGCTCTCATTATTTCATTTACACCATCCTTCAGGGTAAGTATTTGGTTTAGCATTCCCTGTCCAAGTCGCTCGGCCGCATTTCCTTTGCCTATTTCGTTCATTCTGGAAACGAGTGCATTGGTCCTCTGGATAACCTCGGTAGTCGCATTCAAAAGCTGTGTGTTTATTTTATATTGCTCATTGTTGTTAGTAATTATAGCATTTTCAGTTTTTAAAACATTATTCCAGTCTGTGGCATCTGGGCTTCCAGCTACCCACTTCCAGGCGGAACCAATCCAGTCAATTGATCTTTTCCCTCTGCTTGTGCCCTTTAGTTCTGCTAGTCCTTCCTGGATCTGCGTAAGGTAGTATGCAAGAAGAACCCTGTTCTGACCGGGTGGTAGGTGTTTTCGGATTTGTGCCGCTACGTCGTCGGCAATTGCGGTATAAGCTTCCAAATTTACAACATGGATTAGTTTGAAATTCCCATTTACGGTCCACGCGTTTCCGGCTCTTAATGTAACAATTGGGGTGTCATAACGAAAAATTTTGGCCGCTCGTGATGTTAACATGCCCGCGTATGAAAGGAGAATGATTGTCAAGACATTCATCTTTTTCCTGCAAATATCAATTTTGTGATTAGTAACATTTGGGCAAAGCCCTTTTATCCTTTTCTTTTTTCCTGTTTTTTTGTTTTTTATTAATATCTTAGTCTTAATTAGAATTAGTGAAAAATTTTTTCTTATAATTATAATCTTAGATTTTCTATTTTCGTATATTTTTATCATTTTCTTATGGAGTATAGAGGTTTTTATTTTTACATTCCATTTCTTAATAAAAAATTCTTCTTTATGTATTTCTTTTTTAACTTTAGATCTATTTTATGTGTGCTTTCATTTCAGTTTCATTCTTGATTTTTGATCTTGGCTCTTCTCTCGAACTTACCATGGAGGGATTGCATGATTCCTTTTTAGTCGTGAGCAGGCATGCCTCCCACGACCTACTGGGGTGCAATTTACCCCACTAACAGGCCGGCTCTTGTTAATTGACCAAGTCAAGTATTGACAGTATAATTCTCTTTTTATTCAATATAAATTTCATTTCAATAATTATTTATCTTTGATTTGTGAAAAATTGGATAATTCTAGGTTTTGCCTAGCGTTCCTCTCGAACTTGCCATGGGGGATCGCAGGATTCCGTTTTAATCAGGAGCAGGCATGCCTCCCCTAACCTACTAAGGTACGATTGAACCCACTTACAGGCATGCTCTTGTCATTCACGCCAGCAAAAAGGAAGAAAGAAAAAAAAATTTTTTATTCTTCCTTTCTTTTATTCGTTTTATCCTTTCATATATTTTTATGCTTTTTCTTTTTCGTCTTCATTTATCTAGATATTACTCTTCATTTATTTCTTATTTATTTTTATTCTTTCATATATTTTTATCCTTTTCTTTTTCTTCTTCATTTGTCTAGATATTAATCTTCATCATTTTTTTCTATTCATTTTTATTCTCTCATATATTTTCATATTTTTTCTTGTACATATATATCTATATATTCAAATAGAGGAGGAAAAGAGAGATAAAAAAAAAATTTCAACATTAATGGAGGGTGTTAGTATCAATTCTGTCTTAAATTTTTAATGTTAGCCTTGTGAATCTTTTTACCACTCATCGTACGTATTGTAACCCTATTGTCTTTTTCTACGATTTCTTTTCTATATACTGCTTTATTCTTTGCCCTTCTTTTCCTTTCCCTAACGTATATAGCGTCACCTCTTTTATATTCCTTTGGCGATGCGCGCTTTCTATTCATGCGGTCATTTCGTGCTTTTACATTTTTCCTAATGAGTCTCCTAAGGTCTTTATTAATTCTAGAGCGAGCTTCAAGCAATTTACTCAGGTCTGAAGTGCGAATTCTATTAAAGAATATATCACTTGGTCTCTTCCCAGTAACAGAATGTATGGTATTATTATACCTGTCAACCGCAACATACATCAACTCCTGCACACTGAGTTCTGGCTTTTCTGCTCTTAGGCATCTATAAATCTCAATTAGAGTTGAGTGCAATCTCTCCACTTGACCATTCACCTCACTGCGCTGAGATGGCGTTAGGTATATTCTTATTCCTAGTCTTTCGAGGAAATCTCTAATCAAAGGGCTAATGAAACTACGTTCGTTGTCAGACACCAAAATTCTAGGTACTGTAAAGTAATGCAAAATTTTCACTAATTTTTCTCTGATGTTCAGAACAGATCTATCGCTAATATGGAAGAGTTTAGCAAACTTGGAAAATTTGTCGATTACGGATATAAATCTTCGCTCCTGTATTTCCATTATATCCATGTGCAAAATTTCACATGGCGTCGTAGGTGCTGGTGTTTCCTGGATTTTCTGGCCGCGTGGGATTTCTATCATATTTATTCGAATTGCACACTTCGCAGTTCGTCACAAATCTTCTAATGAGGGCGAACATACGAGGAAAATAATATTCTTCCATAATTTGCTTCCTATTTTCCCTTGCATTTCTATGTGCCCTACGATGTTCCTTTTGGATTATTTCGAACTGCAATTCTTCAGACTTAATGTCAGTGACTATACTTTGGGCGATTCTAATTTTGTACCCTGAGAGGTGTTCTACATAAAGTTCCTGTATAACTGGCAATTAGTTTTCTGGGGCTTTAATCCCGTTGACTACACTAGGATTCAATGTTTTCTTAAGTATGTCCAAAAGACTAGCGGTATTCCATTCAGGTAATGAGAAATAATGCCGGTGAAAGTTTTCATGTGGTTGCTCACTCGAATGAAGTTCCATACCAATTTTGATAATTATCTGGTTCCTAAAAACATTGATTGGGACTTCCATGTGAGGTATAAGGTCTGAAGCGTCTTGATCCGCACTGTGAACAGTTGAACCAGTTGACGATACATCGTTTTCTCTTGTTTCTGACGCTGTTCTTGTTTTTTGCGAGTCACCTTCACTAGCCGTTATGGTTGATGCATCACTAATGTGGTTAACGCTTGTTCTTAACCTTGAGAGAGCATCCGCAACGTAATTTGATCTACCAGGTTTGTAGATTAATTCGTGATTATACTCCTCGATTCGGGCTTTCCATCGCTTTAATTTAGCATTATAATTCCTGTTACCGCGTGAGTAAGAGGTTGATGGTCTGTATAAATTTTTATGTTCCTTGCTCCGTATAAATAGTTTCTCAAATTATCCAAGGCCCATACGATAGCTAGCATCTCTTTTTCATTTGTAGCGTATGCCTCCTCTGTCTTGCTAAGTGATCGCGATATATAAGCAATAGGATTGTCTTTACCGACTTCCCCTTGAGAAAGGACAGCACCAATGGCATAATTAGAAGCGTCAGTCGTCAAATTAAATGGTTTATTAAAATCGGGGAAAGCGAGAATTTCCGCTGTAGTTAAAAGGGTTTTAAGGCTCTGAAAAGCGGTTACTTCTTCATCCGTTAGAGTTATCCGAACTTTTTTTGATTGGTTAGCTTTTACCTGTGCGTTTTCGCCTCTTGTTAGGTTCGTCAATGGTTTTGCAACCTTTGCGTAATCCTTAATAAAACGTCTGTAATAGGACGTCATTCCCAAAAATCCTTTTAGTTCTTTTAAATTTGTCGGAGGTAGAAGATTTTGAATGGCTTTAACTTTCTTTGGATCAGGCTTTATGCCCTCGGAACTCACTAGGTATCCCAAAAATTCCACTTCCTCTTGCATAAAATGGGTTTTTTCAATATTTACTTTTAAATTTGCTTCCTCTAACCTTTTAAAAATTGTATCAACATTCTTCAAGGTTTCCTCTTCGCTACGACCAAAAACTATTATGTCGTCTATATAGACGTAACAAATCCTCCCTATAAATTCCTTAAGGACATCATCGATCATTCTCTGAAAGATCGCTGGCGCATTTTTGAGGCCAAAAGGTAATCGAAGAAATTCAAATTTCCCATTCATGGTTGAAAATGCTGTTTTAGGAATGTCCGATGGTTTCATTGGAATTTGGTGAAATCCAGAAGTTAAATCAATGGTTGTAAAAAATTTTGCGTTACCCAGACTTGCCAAGGTCGCGTTAATGTCTGGTATGGGATATGTGTCAGGTACCGTTACTGCATTTAGCCTCTTATAGTCGACGACTAGGCGATACTGTTTTTCCCCGTTTGGCTTAGGCTTTTTCGGGACCACCCAAATTGGAGAATTATGAGGACTTTTCGAGGGCCGAATTATTCCCTCAGAAAGTAACTCGCCAATTTGTTTTTCAACCTCATCCCTCATTGCAGCAGGATAAGGGTAACTTTTCGAATAAACAGGCTCATTTGTAGTCGTCCTTATTTCCGCCTGCACATTTGTCATTGCGGCCTGCCTGTCATCGAGTAGCCCAAACAAATTTTCATATCTACTTATAATTTCATCAATCCTTTTCCTTGTTCCCAACGGCATTGATTCGCTCAGTATGTAATTTAAATTGCAGGAAATTTTCGCCTTAAGAGGTATCCTAAATGTATCCCTAATCGATAGAACATTTTCCTTTCTATCGACTACTGCCCCTAACTCCTTAAGACTATCATCCCCTATAATTCCATCAAAACTGTCTAATCCTGGTAAAACATAAAATGTCAGAGGATCTAATATTCCATAATTCAAAAAGAATTTTCCTACTATTTTCTTATTTATTCTAATTTTTCCACCTGCTGTGTTAACCACAAGTGGTTTTGGCAAAGGTATACTTCCGGCAGATAGTCCAGGACTGCAAAAATTTTTGTTCGAGCCGGTATCGATCAAAAATTCAAAAATTCTATTTGTTGTCACATATTCTATGTAAGGAAGACTTGATGGCCTTCCTCCATAAAATTTTGCTCGCCCTCCGAATTATCAACAGTGTCCACTACTCCTTCCTGAGGAGTGTTATCCACATCGCTTTGATTTACATCCAAATGAAATAGACGGGTTTGCTTATCTCTGTTGTACATCTCGGACGCACTTCTCTTTTCAGCTGGTTTGGGACGGTTAATATAATTTACTTTCCGCGTTTGAATCGAGCGGTCCACTTCCATTGGCTACGGTTTTATCTGTTGTTGTCTTGGGAAAGGTGATGGCCTATAATTTGGATTAAAGTTATGATGCTGGTAAGCACCATTCCTATCTCGCCAAACGTTATGCCCAAAATTACTTGCTCTGTTGTTATTCAAATAAGGTTTAGGAGGTCTTGGAGGAATAGCTACGCGATTTTGGATGGATTGCTGTGTGTTAAGCCGAACATTTACCCTGGGGTGCAGGATATTATTTCTCATTGTAAGATTTTGAAGCTCAAGGCATGCCGAATATGCCTCGGGCAAGGTTTTTGGCCTTTGGATGATGACCATCCTAGACAACTCTGGAGTAAGTCCTCGTATGAATATGTCAAGAGCCCTATTCCTGTGTGTTGCTATTAGCGCGTTAATCGTCTCCTCGCTATAGGATTCGGTTTTTAATTTATTAATTATCAAAGAGAGTTGATGGTTGACGGTCGAGTAGAATTCATCTACCTTCGACGATCCTTGTGAGAGTTGGTTGAGCTGATGTTCGAGAGTTTGAACATCCCTCTTGTCAGCATAATGAAGGGATAAAATTTTCTTAATTTCAGTCCAATCGGCTTCGAAAATATTGTATGAGACCAACGCCGCGTCAGCCTCTCCAACCACCTTCTGTCTTATGCTCTGTATGATAGAGCGGTATATAGGCTTATCCTTTACGATCTCGAAATCTTTCAATACCATCTCCACCGAATGCACCCAAGAAACATACTGCAAAGGATTACCATCGAATGTACGCAGTTCTTTAACACTATCGGGGAGTCGACAAATTGATCTTAGGTCCTCCTCCGTCCTGGGCACTTGTAGAGTGGAAGCGACTACTTCAATACTGTCTAAATCCCTATGTTCTTGTCTCTCAATCTGCTCTAACCTCCTACTCAATTCAGCCAAATTATTTCCCTGTTCTATCTTACATACCCTAGTCTCCATCAATTTCACCTGTTGCAGGAGTTGGTTGACGGCTCCTGTAAGGGTTGTTAAACTATTCCTCATATCTTCCATAATACTTTAAGTCAAATTAGAGTTTAAGTCAAATGAGGGTAGAAAGACTCACCTGGATTTATTTATAGTTGACAATGGTAGGCAGTCTTATTTCACTTTTGGTTTTGGATGTTTTTTTTTTTCACTTTTTTCCTCTTTTGATTTACTTTTCTATGTTACTCCCAAACTTTATAAGGGAAATTTTATTTAATTTTCAGATTTCTTTCAAAATTTTAGCGTAAATATTTTATTTTTGCACAAATTTAATTTTCGATTTTGTTTCAATGTTTTAATAGAAAAATTTTGTTTTGTCACAGATTTAGTTTTCACAGTTCCAAAAAAAAAATTTATTTACGCTGAGCCTTGGCTATGCGACGCGAGTAAATTAAGGTTTTCTTTCTCTTGTCCCTTTTTAGGATTTTATTTATAGCACTGGAGGGTCCCGTAGGAATCGCAGTACTTTATTATTAATTTATAAGAACACCACTGTTTTTTGCAAGTGGGTCCCTGCTCGGGCGCCAGTTAAAGATCCTTAATTTATTTTATATAAAAAAAATCTTAAGCCGCTAACCACTGCGGCAATAAAAAACACTTATTTGAATTTAATTTATTTTATTTAAACAATTAAAATTTAGATTAATAAAAAATATGACTTTATTGAACGAGCACGTAACCAAGACTGCTTGTGTAAGTTTTATTAGCCTAGATCGATGACTTCCCCTATCACGTTGTACTACCACGTGAGTTGCTGATGCAGCCAATATGTTATAATCGCCAATGAAGCCAAAACGTTGGTAGTGCTGACCGAACGTATTTTACCGGTCATCGAACTGGAGCGCGTGTAATAATAAGAAATGACAAAAGTGCTTACGCTGCCACATCGAGTTCGTTGGCAGGTTTGCCACCGTTGTTAACTATAATAATAATTATAATAATAATAATAATAATAATAATAATAATAATAATAATAAGTAGAATGTTGAAAAGTCTCAATCTTGGCTTTAAGCTAAAGGCGGAAACTGGTGTCTTTCTTATTAACCACCTATTCTATGTAGATGATCTTAAAATCTACTCTAACAATAAAGAAAATATGCACAGGATGATTCGATTAGTCAAAAAGTTTAGCGATGACATAGGAATGGAATTTGGTATTGAGAAATGTAAAATGATCCATATCAAGAAAGGAAAAGTACAGACCGACAACGAAGAGTTACACTTAGATGAGAACAACATCATATCTAATTTGGACCAAGAAGAATGCTACAAATATCTGGTTTCTTACAACTAAAAGGAATTCAAGAGTCGACACTGAAGAAAACACTGCAAGACAAGTTTCGGCAAAGGCTTACTAAAATTTTGAAGTCTCATTTAAACGCTGGTAATAAACGAAAGGCCATCAACACATGGGCCATCCCAGTATTTACGTATTTTTTTGGAGTTGTCAACTGGTCGAACACAAACCTTGACGAGATATCGACATTACTTAGAACCACACTAACCAAATACCAATGTCACCATCCGAGAAGTGCAATTGAAAGAGTCACCCTTTCTTGGGAACACGGTGGAAGAGGTCTCCTGGACATACCAAACCTGCATTTCTCGCAAACAAGTAGCTTGAGAGATTATTTTAGAAGCCAAATCGAAAGCTCAGACCTAATCCGAACAGTATGTCTAGCGGACAAGAATTATACTCCACTTAATCTTGAACTAGATGAAATTGTAGAACCATCCAATGTTCTCTCTCAAGAGCAGCGCTTAGACGCGTGGAAAAGTAAAAGGAAACACGGAGTTCATCCATTCCAGCTAGCACAAAGCTTTATCGACATGCGCAGTTCGAATTTATGGCTTAAGCGTGGGTCTCTCTTTGCAGAAACGGAAGGTTTTATCATCGCAATCCAAGTAGCTACAAAAAACTACCGCAAGTTCGTTTTGCGTGAAAATGTACAATCCGACTTATGCCGCCGCTGTCAGAGTGCTGCGGAAACCATTGACCATGTCATAGGGGGATGCACGAGCCTGGCACAGAGTGATTACACAATGAGACATAACCAAGTGGCCAAAATAGTTCACCAGGCCCTGGCCATGCAGTATGGTCTTGTCGGACAGTGGCTGCCATATTATAAGTACGAACCTCCACCTGTACTTGAAAACAACAGCTCTAAGATGTACTGGGACAGGCCTATGATAACAGACCGCACAATGCGAGCTAACAAACCGGACATCGTATTGTTTAATAAAGTAGATAAAAGGATTATATTATTTGATATAGCTGTCCCACTCAACAACAACCTTCAATCGACATACAGCACAAAAATTCAAAAATATACGGAGCTAGCAAACGAACTGAAAACAATGTATTATGTGGAAAGAGTGGATATCTCGCCAATAATATTATCCGCCACAGGATTGATACCAAAAAGCCTTATCATGCAGCTGGAAAAACACAATCTACAAGATGTTCTGCAGACTATGCAAAAATCTGTGATCCTGAATACGTGTAATATAGTGTGGAGTTTTTCCAAGTCTCCCATCGGACGCGTCCGATTTTTTTTTTTTTTTTGTGGGGAGAAAGGAGGTAAAAATGCATTTATGCATTCACAGAAGGTCGTCACCAACTGTGATATGTCGGGCTCCCACGGTTGGAATACCGACTAAAAAACCCCCTTACTTGTTTGGAATATGTTGTCCACCTCGGCACCGCCTTCGCATTACTTCGAGGTGGATCCCGTTCACAGTGCCTTTGTGCACCAGCATCCAGATGCCTGCGTCCAGGCCCCCGTTCATCCTGTCTTCTGCAACTTTCGTCCCCTCGTTGTCCCGGCTATCTGCCCAGGACTTGGCCTGCCGTGCTGTGCGTCGTATTTCTCCAATGTTGTTCCGTTGTGACGGTTTCTCCACGCTCCATCTGCTCAAAGATTTGGGCCTCATCTAAGTCTATCTTCTTCGTCCGGAGCACGCACTCGCAAAATCTTGCCACAGTGTTCCAGGTTTCCGCGCTACTAACCATCTTGTTCACAATAGTCTCAGCCACAACTGCACCAATTTGCAGTGTCAACTGGTCGCGGTTGGTGGACCATCGTTGGCACGTAAAAAACGTGTGCTCCGCGTCATCCACTGTTTCCGTTTCCTCATACAGACAGTATGGCGTCGTGCATTTCCGCATCCTGTATAGGTAGCTCCTGAAGTATCCATGACCAGAAAGCATCTGCGTAAGGTAGTAGTTAACATCCCCTTGTTTCCTTTGTATCCACTTCCGGACGTCCGGGATGAGTTTGGCTGTCCATCTGCCATGTTCGCTCTCGTCCCATCTGGCCTGCCACTTTGCAATTGTGTCCCGCCTGAGAGTAAGAAGAGGTTGTCCATCTGCAAGACCTTCGCGTTTAATTGCGTAGGCTCTTGCGCGCTCTTCCGCCTGTAGATCTATCGGTATCATTCCGGCTATCACGTAAACCGCGGATGCCGATACCGTACGGTAAGCCGATGTTACCCGTAGCGCTGCAGTCCTTTGCACCGCAAGCATTGCGCTTGCCCGTCTCCTAATTCTGAGCGCTTCTGCCCATATCTCGCATCCGTATAAAAGGATGCTGTTGCAAGCCTCCATCAACAGCTTCCTTCTGCTTGCTAGAGGTCCTCCGATGTTTGACATTAGTCTGCTTAGCTGTAGGGTTATCCTCGTTGATTTCTCCGCGGCGTATTTGATCTGCTGCGTGTAAGTCAGCTTGGAATCTAGCCTCATTCCCAGGTATTTCACGCATGTTCCTGTTGTGAGTACGGCATTTGTGAGCCGCATTTCAACCTCAATGGGGATCTGTCGTCTCGTTAGCAGCAGTAATTCTGTTTTGTGCATGGCTAATTCCAGTCCATGAGAGTCCAGCCATGCTTTGGTCCTTATCATCACCTGTTGGAGTTTCCTCTGAGCAAGTTCCGTATTCCTGGCCATGATGACGGCAGCTATATCATCTGCGTAAGCGATCAAGAATGTATCCTCCGGCATTTCCACTCCCAGGATACCGTCATAAGTTGCATTCCACAGGTCTGGACCAAGTATAGACCCCTGCGCTGCTCCCGAGGTGATGCGGTATCTCCTTGGGCCCATAGTAGTGCTGTAGACCAAGACTCTATCCCTTAGGTAACTTCTTATCATCCGCATCAGGTACCCTGGCACGGAGAATTTATCCCTAAGAGTTGCCAGTACATCCATCCATCTCAAGCTATTAAATGCGTTCTTAACATCGAGTGTCGCTAGGAGAACTATAGGTCTATTAAAGTTGTTCCTCTGTTAGGCAAGCTGAAAGACATTTACTATTTCCATCACTGCATCCGTCGTGGACCTGCCAGGTCGGAAGCCGTATTGCCGCCTTGATAAGCCTCCAGCCCTTTGAATACTCTCCTCCAGTCGTGCTTTGAGCAATCGCTCGAATAGCTTTCCCGCTGTGTCCAGCATGCATAGCGGCCTGTATGAGGACGGTGAGTCCGTGGGTCCATTTCCTTTATCTATAAGTATTAATTTCTGTTCCTTCCATGGCTCTGGGAAAAGACCATCCCTTAGACAGCTGTTATACATCCACAGGAGCAGCTGTGGTCGTGCACCTGCCAGCTTCTTCAAGGCTTCCGCCGGTATCCCGTTAGGGCCGGGGGCCTTCTTGTTCCTTAGTTTATGTGCAGCCATCTTGAGTTCCTCTGTCGTGAACGGAACATACTCCTCCAGTTCCTCCATATCTTCAAGAGTATTTGAGTTGTCATGCCTCGGAAAAAGGGTCGTTACGATATTCAGCATTCTACCCTCATCCATTTCCTGCACTGGGCTTCTCCTTCCTAGCTTCTTCATTACTACTTTGTAGCCAAGTCCTTATGGATCATTATTAATATCCTCCCTTAGCTCCTCAAATTTTCTTCTCTTTTTCCTCTGAATGGCCTTTCCAAGAAGTTTTCTTGCCTCCTTGTAGCCACTGTGCTCCAAATCAGCTGTATCCTGCGTCTAGCCCTTGTGTATCTGCGTCGTTTGCGCAAGCAGTTATTCCGCATCTCTGCTATGGTGCTATTCCACCAGTACACAGCTTTCCTCCTATTATTTCCGGCTCCTATCCTCGGCATGGCCCTGTTGCAGCCCGCCCGGATACTGTCCATCACCCGGTCCACTACAGCCCTGGCATCGTAGCCAGCTTCACCGTATTCTCCTCGGCTGTCGATCTCCGCAATCAGGGCAGATGTATCCAGTCTGTCTGCATTGCACTTGCGAGTACTAGCACTTATGTCCTCCAGCGGAGGGGGATCGCTTGTCCGGAGAGAGTAGGAAATATACTGGTGATCGCTGGCCGTGTATATTTCGAGCACCTGCCAATCCATGATCCTTCCAGCTGTTCTCTCAGTTATCAGCGTAACATCGGGAATTGTACCCTCGCAGCCTGGCCGCCTAAAAGTTGGAACGCAGCCGGCGTTGGCGACAACTAAGCCAGTTCTGGCTGCCATCTGGACAATCTTCCTGCCCCTTGAGTTCGTCGTGCTTATCTCCCAGTCCACAGCTCTGGAATTGAAATCCCCTGCAAGTAAAAGGGCTCCTCTAAGGTTCCTTATGGTATCCTCCAGCGCTTCAAGTTTCGCCTGAAAGGTCTCCATGTCATCGCTTGGGGTAAGGTAACAGCTCACGACCGTAATCTCATCCAGCTGCACCCACACAAAACCATCACCCCTACCGGAGTCCCTCACATGCATCGTTCTGCTGCCCGGTATCCATATGGCCGCAGTTGCCGTGTCGTCGTCAAACCATAGCCCGTTATTTCCTTTCCTGTATTGTTCGCTGATTATTACAATATCTGCTCTCTGCTCGATGACAATCTGCGGCAGGAGACCATCAGCGGTTGCACTTCTATGGAGATTCGCCTGTAATATCCGTATCATTTCCGTTCGTTGAGTCTTTTGTAGGCCATGCAGCGGTTTGAGCCAGGTATGTGGTCGGTGATATTGCAGCCCTCCTCTACACAGATGCAGCATTTAGGGGTGTTGGTGCATTCCCTCATCTTGTGACCAGCGAGTCCACACCTAATGCATAAACCCTGGCCGCTTCTGTCGGGTTCCTTACAGTGAGCTTGCACATGTCCCACATCGAAGCATTTGTAACATCGTCTGACATCTTCCGCCCGCCTGACCCAGCAGTATAGCCATCCTACTTTTAAGCGTTGTGTCCGTAGGATGGCATGTGCCACATCATCTGCCACCACGGGAAATGCCCTGCACTGTTCTCTGCTGTTCTTTTTCGTTATCCTCACGGTGATGTCCATATCGTTCTCTCGAGTGGTCTCTCTGATTGCAGAGGCGATTTCTTCCGGTTCCGTGAGAGAATCAAGGTCTCTGATTTCAATGGTCGTCCTCGGTTTTAGTTCAGTCACTTTCGCCGACTCCTTTAGAGACTGTTTAATCGCATCACAGAATTGGGTTTTCCCTCCTCCGTCTGACATCTCCAGCAGAAGGGCTCCGTCCTTGGTCTTCCGAACGGATCTCACCGTCACCTCCGTTTCCTCAGGTTTTATCGACCTCTTCAGTTCCCGAAGAACATCGGCATAGCTACTACCCTCCGTAGGTCTGACAAGCACTGCCTCATAACGCTTCCTAGGCTCTGGTGCTTTCCCATCCTTTTTCCTTGTTCTTGCCTTCCTTTGACCATTTCGGTCCCTACCAGTCGTGTCTCGGGTTTCAGACTCACTCTCTACTCTAGGCTTCTCCTTCCGATGTTTAACAATCTGCCAGGCGTCAGGCTCCTTTTCCCTAGTCTTCTTTGTCACATCAGATTCAGCTGGGCTTGTAGCCATCCTTTTACTGCGCACTGTCACAGGTGTGGCCAGTCCCCGTACTTGGTCGCCACCATTCTGCGATTCATGCCTATATGCCACATGCGCCTATAATGCTTGATGACATCGATGGCCTCCTCCATCTCAGCGACGCCGTCTTGAACTTCTCTACTGATGTTCTTCTGTTTCCTGATCGCTTGCTTCGTCTTATGTAGTGTCCGTGTGCAGCCATCCAACGTGTTCTCCTCTAGCTGTCGCTGTCTATATATAGACTCTAGCCGCGGGGAAACATTTTTCCCTACTGTAGTCTGCGGCTGTTCCTGTGCAGCGGTGGAAGGTGGAGCTGCGGTTTCCTGATAAGCCACAATCGTCGACGTTACTCCCGCAGCTATGTGCGGGAGATTCTGTTCCAGGTGCGCACTTTCTCCAGGCGTCGCGATTTTCGGCGTTGTCCTCTCCCCTGTCAAAGTGGGCGAACGAAGAGTTTTGCTACTCTTCTGAAAGCCCGGGTTAGGCCGCTTCTCCATTTCCTTTCTACTATCCATTGTCTTATCCGCGTTCATACTTTTTGGTGGTGTTCTGTTCATTTCTTTGTTAATGGGTCCCCGCTCCGAGCCGCTATCCTTCCGCGGTAGTACAGTTGCCTCAAGCGATCCCCGTGGGTCCCTTTGCAAGCAGTGAGGTCCACGCGAGGGTTGACATAGGTCCTTATGGGAGGCTATGTTCAGAGCCAGGATCTCGGCACTAAGTCAGAAGTCGTCTCAACTGCACCTGTACCACCAACTCAGTGGCGACGCAGTCAGAACGTACTCGGAGCATCGCCACAGCTTTAACGGGACGAAGGCAGATACAGCATTAGCCCAACAGTCGTTTCAGCTAAGGTGTCACCCCGCCTACTAAGATGCTAGAATACTGCATCCGTCAGCCCATAGCAACACAATCAGATCATAAGTCATTCTCGTCATCCATGTTCATTCCATTTCCGTCGTCTTCAGCAGTACCAGGCATGGTACCGCTGTAGCCTGATTTTGGTCTCCCCCAGGTATTTTATTTCCCTGGTATCCTCCACGCCCTAAAAAGGGCATGGCGAACTTCCCAACTCGCCATATGGGAGGGCCCGATGGGGGATCAGAGAACCCCAAACGGAAAGCATGATTTTTGGTCACCCCCAGGTATTTTATTTCCCTGGTATCCTCCGCGCCATGAAAAGGGCACGGCGAACGTTCCCAATTCGCCAAATGGGAGAGTCCCGATGGGGGATCAGCAAACCCCGCACGGGATAATAATAATAATAATAATAATAATAATAATAATAATAATAATAATAATAATAATAATAATAATAATAATAATAATAATAATGATAATGATAATAATAATAATAATAATAATAATAATAATAATAATAATAATAATAATAATAATAATAATAAAAATAATAATAATAATAATAATAATAATAATAATTTTTTTTTTTTTTCATTTATTTATTCCATCAACAAATTACATTTCACCTTAAATACTAAGAATTTCTGCAAAGCCATTTGGCTTGTCTGCAGCAGTATTTAACATATAAACATAATATTGTTATTCCAAATAGTGGCTTCCACAGTTCAAAAATAAAAATAAAAAACAATTTAATTAAAAAAAAAGTATTATCTCATTGCGAAAATATAAAGTGTTCTTTTACAAGTATTCTCTTTCTCCTCGTGTTGGGTAGACTTGTTATATTTACTGGCAATTTGTTCAGCGTTAAGGGAATCGAAACAGACAGTGTATTCATGGCATATTTATTGGCGTAATAAAATTCCTTGTACTTTCCAGCTGTCAGCGATCTTGTGTTATATCCATGATTGATAGGATTTTGAAAGCGGTTGTCGTCACCAAATTCATTAATTAACGTTGTCCTATGTAGGCCTTTAATGTTAAGCACGTTAAGATATTTCGCTAGATTTTCCTGCACTGTGTCGTTGTTTCCTATGGTATTGAAATTATTTTGACTTTTCAGCAGTATCTTCAGTATTCTGTTTTGACTGTTTTGTAGTTCTCGGCAGTGTGTTGATCCACCCCAAGCTGTTATACCGTGTCGAATGTAGGATTCTGCGAGTGAGTAATACGCCTGCCTTAACACTCCTGGGGTAGCGCAGTAGCTTAGATGGTGCAATATATAGGATGTTTTACGCAGTTTCTTCTGTAATTCATTTATTTGTGTTTTCCACCTGAAATTATGGTCCACGTACACACCCAAATATTTATATGTGTTAACCATTTCTATGTATTTATCACAGTTATCATCATGATCCAAATTATTAATCCTATTTGTGTGTACACACTTTGTATCATGAAATTTTATTTTTATATTTGTATATAATATATGTGGCGGTTTAACGTGCATTAGTTTTGTTTTATTCGCGTTTATGATAATTCCATTATCATGGCACCATTTTGCAACGTTGTCCAATTGATTCTGCATAATTTTGATTGCTGATCCCAAGTCCCTATGCGATACAACGATTGCGGTATCATCCGCATATGCAAACGTTGTGCAGTTCTCCAAATTCCTCAGCATATCATTTGCATATATTATATACAGTATTGGCCCAAGTTTTGAGCCGTGAGGTACACCATAGTCCAATTCGGTTTTTTCACTTAAACAGTCCTGTACTCTTACCCGGAAAGTTTTCTCTTTCAAATAATTTTCAAACCATTCGATACATTTTCCTCTAATGCCATTTCTCTGTAGGGCCTTTATAAGTTTCTCGTGTGATAGTGTGTCAAATGCTTTGGCGAAATCCAGAAAAGTTATTAAGCAGTGATTTTTCCTACTTAAACTGTCGTTTATGTGGTCAGCAAAGTTGCCAAGTATTTTGTTAATATTCTCTTCTTTCTGGAAACCGAATTGGCTATTGCTTATGATTCTGTGTTTTGTTAGAAATTCCGAGAGTCTTCTGACCACTATTTCTTCCATAATTTTTTCTATAGCCGGTAAAATCGATATTGGTCTGTAGTTGTAGTACTCTGATTTTTTTCCTTGCTTATAAATTGGTCGAACAATTGATGTTTTTAGTTGCTGTGGTATTTCACCTCTCTCTATGCTTAAGTTTATTAGCGTTTTTACTACCGGTGTCAATATGCATGCGTTATTTTTAAGATCTTTTGGTCTGATTTGATCACATCCAGGGCCTTTGTTTTCGTTAAGACTTCTCAGTATATTGTGTATCTCCTCATCAGTTATTGGGCTTATGTATATAGAGCTTTGTAACGTTGGTTCAATTGCATCTATCGTTTTTACACTACAGTTATGTATTATGTCCTGAATATTGTGTTTGAAGCTTTCAGCGAAGCTTTTAACAATGTTCTCCAAGGGTATATTTTTAAAATTTTGCATTATGGAACTGTCTATCGTCGTATTTTTTCTTCCAATTATTTCACTAATTAATTGCCATGTGGCGCGAATATTATGTCTATTTTCTATAAATCTATTTTTATAATAATTATTTTTAGTATTATTTATTTTCTTATTTAAAAAGTTTCTATATTTTTTATAATTATTTTCATATTTTTTATTGGTAGGGTAGCTTTTCCATTTTTTATAAAGTTTATCCCTCACTTCACAATTTTCGATTATTTCAGCACTAATCCATTGACTGTTTGATCTGCATTTTCTATTATTTATTATCTTTGATGATTTTTCATATATTTCCTTGAATTTTCCATTAATTTTATCATAAAGGTCACTGGTGTTTTGGTTATAGTTTATTAATTCATTCCAATTTGTATTTCCTATTTCTTCATTTACTTTATAATTTGAGATTTTTTGGCACGCTGATTTATGTTGGTTTCTCTTCCCTGTGTTATTTCTTTGTTTATGGAGCAGAAAATCGAATAGTGGTCTGATATAGTTGTTGTTATTATTGATATATTACTTTGTGTATTTCGTTGTTGATTTACTCTTAAAAAAAGGTGATCAATGCATGTTCTCGATTGCTTGTTTATGTCCTCTCTTGTTGTTTCCTTAATTAAGCATTCGAATCCATTTGATGCAAGAGTTTCTAAATATCTTGTTGTTGTTAAGTTTTGTTTTTTTATGTCAATATTAATATCACCAATAATAACTACTTCTTGTTTGTTCTTAAACTTGTTTATGGTCTGCTCTATTTCTTTTATAAATTTGTTTACATTTTGTGAGGGTGGGCGGTAAACAGAGAGTATTGTTATGATTTTATTGTTTATGCTAACATCTATTTGAGAAGCCTCGAAATTATTACTATTTAAAGAGACTTTAGAAAAAGATATGTTCTCCCTTATATACAGAGCAATGCCACCTCCTGTCAAAGAGTTGCCAAGATTATCTTTTCTATTTAAAAATACTGATGTAAAACCATTTATTTTATACAAGTCTATTTCCTCGTCTGTTATATTTGTCTCAACAAGTATTATAATTTTTATTTCCTTTATAATTCCGTATATTTCAACTAAAAAATTTGTGAAATTCTTTCTTAGTGATCTAATATTCATAAAAATTAGTGTTAAGGGATAACTTAAATAATTTTTCTTTATTTCATTAAAATTTTTGATAGTTTCTATTTCTATATTGTTTATTTTCTGTATTGTTTTCTTTATTTTTCACAAGTTTAAATTGTTCTTTTCTAGAAACAAACTAAAATTAAATTGCGAGATTAATTTGTAGCGCATATTAATTCTAAATTTGTGTTATTTCTTATTATGATAACTGGCGAGTTCTCTACTTTACGGGCCAAAATAATGCCATTTCTAACCCAGACAAATTTCCAATTATATTCCCTTGCCTTTGTTTTTGCCATCCATAATAATCTTCTGTTATAGGGCGTAAGGTCATCATTAATGAATATGTCATTATTCTAGGTGTTGGTATTCGAAATGTCATTCTCCACACTATTAAAAATGTTAGCATTAATTCTCCTCCCTTTCAATTTTCCCATTATCTCCTGCTTTTTATTCACGTTCGAAAACTCTATTATAATTTTGTTTTTATTTCTTACTTTATATGCATTACTTATGTCTGTATTATTTAGTTCAATTAATACCGATGAAGAAATTTTTTTTATGATATCACTTGCACTCATGTTGTTGTTTTCTACGTTTGAATTAACTATATTTCTCTTAATTGCATTTTGCTCAATTATATTTATGCGCTCTTCCAGATTATTTATGGTTTTACTGTTTTCTTTGTTTTTATCGGAAAGTTCATTGACCTTGGCATTTAATGCAGAAACTTTATTCGTTATGTTTTTAGTGCATTTAAAATTTCATCTCTTAATTGAACGTTGTTATCATTTATATTAAGAGACATCGATTTCATTGTTGTTTTGATGTCATTTATATCTGCTTGTACATTACTTAGTTTTACATTTAATTGATTTATTGTCAATTGATCCTGTATTTGGCTGTTTCCGTCCTCCAGGTTATTAGATTCACTGTTTTCTTCAAGTGTTATGGATGGCAATGGGGATTTACCTTTTTTGCATACTTGACATTTCCATTCCGCCTTCCTCTCTGCCGTCATAGAATCATAAGTTTTTTTTTGCAAGAGTTGTGCATGGCGCATAATTATAATTGGCCTTGCAATTCATACATTTGACGAAATCTCCCGTGATTGGAAGAGAATTTTTGCAATGATCACACTTTGAACTCATTATTTCTCTTATTTTGTTTTGATAAATATTTATATTGATTTAAAAGATTTTTTTCTTTTAGTTTTATTGCTTTCACTTTAAAGATTTTTTGTTCCTTTTTTAAGTCGTACAAAATTATTTAAATTAAATATAATCACTGATTTTAATTAATATTGAAGCAATAATATTTTCTTGTCTATTGATTTATTATATAATTCACAACAGTTTTTTGTAAATTTTTTTGGCAGCACTACCGTATACACGTCCGTTCGCTTGGAAGTCACGAATAATAATAATAATAATAATGATAATAATAATAATAATAATAACAATAATAATTAACATCCGGGGCTGCCCAGGGATCCATCTTGAGCCCTGATCTATGGAACCTGGCTTACGATGAGATTTTTAGTGTGGAGATGCCAGAGGAAACACACCTTGTGGGTTATGCGGATGATATAGCGGCGGTTATCTCGGCGCGAGACATGGATGACGTCAGGAGGAAGCTGAACCAGGTTATGATCAGGACCCAGACCTGGCTCGAACACCACGGCCTTGAACTTGCCGGACACAAGACTGAGGTGATCCTGATGACGCGGAGCCACATGCCACTCGAAGTTGGCATACAGATGGGAGATACATCCCTGATGACGCGGAGGGCGTTGAAATACTTGGGCGTAAGACTTGATTGCAGACTAAGTTTCTGGGCTCAGGTTCAGCATGCGGCGACCAAGGCGGCGCAGGTGACGGGCGTACTTGCCAGGTTGATGGCGAATATAGGCGGTCCGACGCAGAGTAAGAGGAGGATGATAATGGCTACCACAAGATCGATACTGTTGTATGGCAGTGAGATATGGGGAGATGCGGCAGGGGCTAGGACCAAGCGCAGAGTGCTTGAGGCTGTGCAGCGTACAGCGGCACTCAGAGTTGCTTCGGCCTACCGCACGGTTTCGTCCGCAGCAGTTCTCGTGATAAGTGGGGAGGTGCCAATCGATCTTTTGGCGCGAGAGCGAAGGGAGGCATGGGACTCGAGGGGGGATCGTCCTGGTATGAGCACTGGAGAACGGAGGTCCCGGACCATTCGGCGATGGCAGGGCAGGTGGTTCGCAGAGACCACTGGAAGATGGACGGCGAAGCTCATCTCTGACATAGAGGGATGGGTTCAGAGACGTTTCGGGGAGGTGAATTACTTCCTGACACAATTCCTATCGGGTCATGGATACTTCCGGAAGTATCTATACCGTAGGGGCAAAGTAGATGACCCCGGCTGCGTTTACTGCAGGGCTGCGGATGACGATGCTGAACATACGTTTTTCAGCTGCACCCGATGGCACACCGAGAGAAGTGCCGTCGTAGAACGGATTGGCGGATTCAATCCTACAGTAGTTATATCTAGAATGCTTGAGTGTGAGGAAAATTGGAGGACAGTAAAGGACTACGCGGAATACGTCTTGCGGAGGAAGAAGAAGGACCCCGATGCAATACGAGAGGATCGGACCACACCAGTGGGGACTTAGTGGGAAAACCAGCGAGGACGGGGCAATATGGCGTACCCAGACGTGGGTGCACGGTGATATTGGTCTGTTTACATTAAGCTGGGCCCCTCCCGAAGTAATGCCGAGAGCCGTCCCGGGAGGGGAACACACCCCAGGAAAGGAGGAGGGATTGTTTTAGTGGATTCACCACTCGATGCAGCTGACGACGGTCGCTGTAAGTGCGAAGGCATTTTCAACCCTACCTTGCCAAAAAAAAATATTAATAATAATAATAATAAGGAGGATTCTCTTCTCATCATTATTAGAGAAACGCAAAGAATGGCATTCGCAGAAGATATCAAACGGCTGAGAAAACACAATGAACTTTTGGCGTCAAGTCCACTCAAGGCTCTCTTCCCATTTTTAGATGAAAATGGGGTTTTGAGGGTCGGAGGACGACTGAAAGAGTCCACGCTACCATTCGATACAAGGCACCCAATGCTCCTCCCATCCAATGACCTCATCTTGTGACCAGCGAGTCCACACCTAATGCATAAACCCTGGCCGCTTCTGTCGGGTTCCTTACAGTGAGCTTGCACATGTCCCACATCGAAGCATTTGTAACATCGTCTGACATCTTTCGCCCGCCTGACCCAGCAGTATAGCCATCCTACTTTTAAGCGTTGTGTCCGTAGGATGGCATGTGCCACATCATCTGCCACCACGGGAAATGCCCTGCACTGTTCTCTGCTGTTCTTTTTCGTTATCCTCACGGTGATGTCCATATCGTTCTCTCGAGTGGTCTCTCTGATTGCAGAGGCGATTTCTTCCGGTTCCGTGAGAGAATCAAGGTCTCTGATTTCAATGGTCGTCCTCGGTTTTAGTTCAGTCACTTTCGCCGACTCCTTTAGAGACTGTTTAATCGCATCACAGAATTGGGTTTTCCCTCCTCCGTCTGACATCTCCAGCAGAAGGGCTCCGTCCTTGGTCTTCCGAACGGATCTCACCGTCACCTCCGTTTCCTCAGGTTTTATCGACCTCTTCAGTTCCCGAAGAACATCGGCATAGCTACTACCCTCCGTAGGTCTGACAAGCACTGCCTCATAACGCTTCCTAGGCTCTGGTGCTTTCCCATCCTTTTTCCTTGTTCTTGCCTTCCTTTGACCATTTCGGTCCCTACCAGTCGTGTCTCGGGTTTCAGACTCACTCTCTACTCTAGGCTTCTCCTTCCGATGTTTAACAATCTGCCAGGCGTCAGGCTCCTTTTCCCTAGTCTTCTTTGTCACATCAGATTCAGCTGGGCTTGCAGCCATCCTTTTACTGCGCACTGTCACAGGTGTGGCCAGTCCCCGTACTTGGTCGCCACCATTCTGCGATTCATGCCTATATGCCACATGCGCCTATAATGCTTGATGACATCGATGGCCTCCTCCATCTCAGCGACGCCGTCTTGAACTTCTCTACTGATGTTCTTCTGTTTCCTGATCGCTTGCTTCATCTTATGTAGTGTCCGTGTGCAGCCATCCAACGTGTTCTCCTCTAGCTGTCGCTGTCTATATATAGACTCTAGCCGCGGGGAAACATTTTTCCCTACTGTAGTCTGCGGCTGTTCCTGTGCAGCGGTGGAAGGTGGAGCTGCGGTTTCCTGATAAGCCACAATCGTCGACGTTACTCCCGCAGCTATGTGCGGGAGATTCTGTTCCAGGTGCGCACTTTCTCCAGGCGTCGCGATTTTCGGCGTTGTCCTCTCCCCTGTCAAAGTGGGCGAACGAAGAGTTTTGCTACTCTTCTGAAAGCCCGGGTTAGGCCGCTTCTCCATTTCCTTTCTACTATCCATTGTCTTATCCGCGTTCATACTTTTTGGTGGTGTTCTGTTCATTTCTTTGTTAATGGGTCCCCGCTCCGAGCCGCTATCCTTCCGCGGTAGTACAGTTGCCTCAAGCGATCCCCGTGGGTCCCTTTGCAAGCAGTGAGGTCCACGCGAGGGTTGACATAGGTCCTTATGGGAGGCTATGTTCAGAGCCAGGATCTCGGCACTAAGTCAGAAGTCGTCTCAACTGCACCTGTACCACCAACTCAGTGGCGACGCAGTCAGAACGTACTCGGAGCATCGCCACAGCTTTAACGGGACGAAGGCAGATACAGCATTAGCCCAACAGTCGTTTCAGCTAAGGTGTCACCCCGCCTACTAAGATGCTAGAATACTGCATCCGTCAGCCCATAGCAACACAATCAGATCATAAGTCATTCTCGTCATCCATGTTCATTCCATTTCCGTCGTCTTCAGCAGTACCAGGCATGGTACCGCTGTAGCCTGATTTTGGTCTCCCCCAGGTATTTTATTTCCCTGGTATCCTCCACGCCCTAAAAAGGGCATGGCGAACTTCCCAACTCGCCATATGGGAGGGCCCGATGGGGGATCAGAGAACCCCAAACGGAAAGCATGATTTTTGGTCACCCCCAGGTATTTTATTTCCCTGGTATCCATTATTCATTCATTTATTTATTCCATCAACAAATTACATTTCACCTTAAATACTAAGAATTTCTGCAAAGCCATTTGGCTTGTCTGCAGCAGTATTTAACATATAAACATAATATTGTTATTCCAAATAGTGGCTTCCACAGTTCAAAAATAAAAATAAAAAACAATTTAATTAAAAAAAAAGTATTATCTCATTGCGAAAATATAAAGTGTTCTTTTACAAGTATTCTCTTTCTCCTCGTGTTGGGTAGACTTGTTATATTTACTGGCAATTTGTTCAGCGTTAAGGGAATCGAAACAGACAGTGTATTCATGGCATATTTATTGGCGTAATAAAATTCCTTGTACTTTCCAGCTGTCAGCGATCTTGTGTTATATCCATGATTGATAGGATTTTGAAAGCGGTTGTCGTCACCAAATTCATTAATTAACGTTGTCCTATGTAGGCCTTTAATGTTAAGCACGTTAAGATATTTCGCTAGATTTTCCTGCACTGTGTCGTTGTTTCCTATGGTATTGAAATTATTTTGACTTTTCAGCAGTATCTTCAGTATTCTGTTTTGACTGTTTTGTAGTTCTCGGCAGTGTGTTGATCCACCCCAAGCTGTTATACCGTGTCGAATGTAGGATTCTGCGAGTGAGTAATACGCCTGCCTTAACACTCCTGGGGTAGCGCAGTAGCTTAGATGGTGCAATATATAGGATGTTTTACGCAGTTTCTTCTGTAATTCATTTATTTGTGTTTTCCACCTGAAATTATGGTCCACGTACACACCCAAATATTTATATGTGTTAACCATTTCTATGTATTTATCACAGCTATCATCATGATCCAAATTATTAATCCTATTTGTGTGTACACACTTTGTATCATGAAATTTTATTTTTATATTTGTATATAATATATGTGGCGGTTTAACGTGCATTAGTTTTGTTTTATTCGCGTTTATGATAATTCCATTATCATGGCACCATTTTGCAACGTTGTCCAATTGATTCTGCATAATTTTGATTGCTGATCCCAAGTCCCTATGCGATACAACGATTGCGGTATCATCCGCATATGCAAACGTTGTGCAGTTCTCCAAATTCCTCAGCATATCATTTGCATATATTATATACAGTATTGGCCCAAGTTTTGAGCCGTGAGGTACACCATAGTCCAATTCGGTTTTTTCACTTAAACAGTCCTGTACTCTTACCCGGAAAGTTTTCTCTTTCAAATAATTTTCAAACCATTCGATACATTTTCCTCTAATGCCATTTCTCTGTAGGGCCTTTATAAGTTTCTCGTGTGATAGTGTGTCAAATGCTTTGGCGAAATCCAGAAAAGTTATTAAGCAGTGATTTTTCCTACTTAAACTGTCGTTTATGTGGTCAGCAAAGTTGCCAAGTATTTTGTTAATATTCTCTTCTTTCTGGAAACCGAATTGGCTATTGCTTATGATTCTGTGTTTTGTTAGAAATTCCGAGAGTCTTCTGACCACTATTTCTTCCATAATTTTTTCTATAGCCGGTAAAATCGATATTGGTCTGTAGTTGTAGTACTCTGATTTTTTTCCTTGCTTATAAATTGGTCGAACAATTGATGTTTTTAGTTGCTGTGGTATTTCACCTCTCTCTATGCTTAAGTTTATTAGCGTTTTTACTACCGGTGTCAATATGCATGCGTTATTTTTAAGATCTTTTGGTCTGATTTGATCACATCCAGGGCCTTTGTTTTCGTTAAGACTTCTCAGTATATTGTGTATCTCCTCATCAGTTATTGGGCTTATGTATATAGAGCTTTGTAACGTTGGTTCAATTGCATCTATCGTTTTTACACTACAGTTATGTATTATGTCCTGAATATTGTGTTTGAAGCTTTCAGCGAAGCTTTTAACAATGTTCTCCAAGGGTATATTTTTAAAATTTTGCATTATGGAACTGTCTATCGTCGTATTTTTTCTTCCAATTATTTCACTAATTAATTGCCATGTGGCGCGAATATTATGTCTATTTTCTATAAATCTATTTTTATAATAATTATTTTTAGTATTATTTATTTTCTTATTTAAAAAGTTTCTATATTTTTTATAATTATTTTCATATTTTTTATTGGTAGGGTAGCTTTTCCATTTTTTATAAAGTTTATCCCTCACTTCACAATTTTCGATTATTTCAGCACTAATCCATTGACTGTTTGATCTGCATTTTCTATTATTTATTATCTTTGATGATTTTTCATATATTTCCTTGAATTTTCCATTAATTTTATCATAAAGGTCACTGGTGTTTTGGTTATAGTTTATTAATTCATTCCAATTTGTATTTCCTATTTCTTCATTTACTTTATAATTTGAGATTTTTTGGCACGCTGATTTATGTTGGTTTCTCTTCCCTGTGTTATTTCTTTGTTTATGGAGCAGAAAATCGAATAGTGGTCTGATATAGTTGTTGTTATTATTGATATATTACTTTGTGTATTTCGTTGTTGATTTACTCTTAAAAAAAGGTGATCAATGCATGTTCTCGATTGCTTGTTTATGTCCTCTCTTGTTGTTTCCTTAATTAAGCATTCGAATCCATTTGATGCAGGAGTTTCTAAATATCTTGTTGTTGTTAAGTTTTGTTTTTTTATGTCAATATTAATATCACCAATAATAACTACTTCTTGTTTGTTCTTAAACTTGTTTATGGTCTGCTCTATTTCTTTTATAAATTTGTTTACATTTTGTGAGGGTGGGCGGTAAACAGAGAGTATTGTTATGATTTTATTGTTTATGCTAACATCTATTTGAGAAGCCTCGAAATTATTACTATTTAAAGAGACTTTAGAAAAAGATATGTTCTCCCTTATATACAGAGCAATGCCACCTCCTGTCAAAGAGTTGCCAAGATTATCTTTTCTATTTAAAAATACTGATGTAAAACCATTTATTTTATACAAGTCTATTTCCTCGTCTGTTATATTTGTCTCAACAAGTATTATAATTTTTATTTCCTTTATAATTCCGTATATTTCAACTAAAAAATTTGTGAAATTCTTTCTTAGTGATCTAATATTCATAAAAATTAGTGTTAAGGGATAACTTAAATAATTTTTCTTTATTTCATTAAAATTTTTGATAGTTTCTATTTCTATATTGTTCATTTTCTGTATTGTTTTCTTTATTTTTCACAAGTTTAAATTGTTCTTTTCTAGAAACAAACTAAAATTAAATTGCGAGATTAATTTGTAGCGCATATTAATTCTAAATTTGTGTTATTTCTTATTATGATAACTGGCGAGTTCTCTACTTTACGGGCCAAAATAATGCCATTTCTAACCCAGACAAATTTCCAATTATATTCCCTTGCCTTTGTTTTTGCCATCCATAATAATCTTCTGTTATAGGGCGTAAGGTCATCATTAATGAATATGTCATTATTCTAGGTGTTGGTATTCGAAATGTCATTCTCCACACTATTAAAAATGTTAGCATTAATTCTCCTCCCTTTCAATTTTCCCATTATCTCCTGCTTTTTATTCACGTTCGAAAACTCTATTATAATTTTGTTTTTATTTCTTACTTTATATGCATTACTTATGTCTGTATTATTTAGTTCAATTAATACCGATGAAGAAATTTTTTTTATGATATCACTTGCACTCATGTTGTTGTTTTCTACGTTTGAATTAACTATATTTCTCTTAATTGCATTTTGCTCAATTATATTTATGCGCTCTTCCAGATTATTTATGGTTTTACTGTTTTCTTTGTTTTTATCGGAAAGTTCATTGACCTTGGCATTTAATGCAGAAACTTTATTCGTTATGTTTTTAGTGCATTTAAAATTTCATCTCTTAATTGAACGTTGTTATCATTTATATTAAGAGACATCGATTTCATTGTTGTTTTGATGTCATTTATATCTGCTTGTACATTACTTAGTTTTACATTTAATTGATTTATTGTCAATTGATCCTGTATTTGGCTGTTTCCGTCCTCCAGGTTATTAGATTCACTGTTTTCTTCAAGTGTTATGGATGGCAATGGGGATTTACCTTTTTTGCATACTTGACATTTCCATTCCGCCTTCCTCTCTGCCGTCATAGAATCATAAGTTTTTTTTTGCAAGAGTTGTGCATGGCGCATAATTATAATTGGCCTTGCAATTCATACATTTGACGAAATCTCCCGTGATTGGAAGAGAATTTTTGCAATGATCACACTTTGAACTCATTATTTCTCTTATTTTGTTTTGATAAATATTTATATTGATTTAAAAGATTTTTTTCTTTTAGTTTTATTGCTTTCACTTTAAAGATTTTTTGTTCCTTTTTTAAGTCGTACAAAATTATTTAAATTAAATATAATCACTGATTTTAATTAATATTGAAGCAATAATATTTTCTTGTCTATTGATTTATTATATAATTCACAACAGTTTTTTGTAAATTTTTTTGGCAGCACTACCGTATACACGTCCGTTCGCTTGGAAGTCACGAATAATAATAATAATAATAATAATAATAATAATAATAATGATAATAATAATAATAATAATAATAATAATAATAATAACAATAATAATTCACATCCGGGGCTGCCCAGGGATCCATCTTGAGCCCTGATCTATGGAACCTGGCTTACGATGAGATTTTTAGTGTGGAGATGCCAGAGGAAACACACCTTGTGGGTTATGCGGATGATATAGCGGCGGTTATCTCGGCGCGAGACATGGATGACGTCAGGAGGAAGCTGAACCAGGTTATGATCAGGACCCAGACCTGGCTCGAACACCACGGCCTTGAACTTGCCGGACACAAGACTGAGGTGATCCTGATGACGCGGAGCCACATGCCACTCGAAGTTGGCATACAGATGGGAGATACATCCCTGATGACGCGGAGGGCGTTGAAATACTTGGGCGTAAGACTTGATTGCAGACTGAGTTTCTGGGCTCAGGTTCAGCATGCGGCGACCAAGGCGGCGCAGGTGACGGGCGTACTTGCCAGGTTGATGGCGAATATAGGCGGTCCGACGCAGAGTAAGAGGAGGATGATAATGGCTACCACAAGATCGATACTGTTGTATGGCAGTGAGATATGGGGAGATGCGGCAGGGGCTAGGACCAAGCGCAGAGTGCTTGAGGCTGTGCAGCGTACAGCGGCACTCAGAGTTGCTTCGGCCTACCGCACGGTTTCGTCCGCAGCAGTTCTCGTGATAAGTGGGGAGGTGCCAATCGATCTTTTGGCGCGAGAGCGAAGGGAGGCATGGGACTCGAAGGGGGATCGTCCTGGTATGAGCACTGGAGAACGGAGGTCCCGGACCATTCGGCGATGGCAGGGCAGGTGGTTCGCAGAGACCACTGGAAGATGGACGGCGAAGCTCATCTCTGACATAGAGGGATGGGTTCAGAGACGTTTCGGGGAGGTGAATTACTTCCTGACACAATTCCTATCGGGTCATGGATACTTCCGGAAGTATCTATACCGTAGGGGCAAAGTAGATGACCCCGGCTGCGTTTACTGCAGGGCTGCGGATGACGATGCTGTACATACGTTTTTCAGCTGCACCCGATGGCACACCGAGAGAAGTGCCGTCGTAGAACGGATTGGCGGATTCAATCCTACAGTAGTTATATCTAGAATGCTTGAGTATGAGGAAAATTGGAGGACAGTAAAGGACTACGCGGAATACGTCTTGCGGAGGAAGAAGAAGGACCTCGATGCAATACGAGAGGATCGGACCACACCAGTGGGGACTTAGTGGGAAAACCAGCGAGGACGGGGCAATATGGCGTACCCAGACGTGGGTGCACGGTGATATTGGTCTGTTTACATTAAGCTGGGCCCCTCCCGAAGTAATGCCGAGAGCCGTCCCGGGAGGGGAACACACCCCAGGAAAGGAGGAGGGATTGTTTTAGTGGATTCACCACTCGATGCAGCTGACGACGGTCGCTGTAAGTGCGAAGGCATTTTCAACCCTACCTTGCCAAAAAAAAATATTAATAATAATAATAATAAGGAGGATTCTCTTCTCATCATTATTAGAGAAACGCAAAGAATGGCATTCGCAGAAGATATCAAACGGCTGAGAAAACACAATGAACTTTTGGCGTCAAGTCCACTCAAGGCTCTCTTCCCATTTTTAGATGAAAATGGGGTTTTGAGGGTCGGAGGACGACTGAAAGAGTCCACGCTACCATTCGATACAAGGCACCCAATGCTCCTCCCATCCAATGACCTAATCAGCAAGCTATTCTTTGACTCTATCCATAAAGAGAACAAGCATTGTGGAGGTCAAGCGCTCCTTGCAAATGTCCGACAACGTTTCTGGCCCATCAAGGGAAAATACTTGGCACGAGAAACCATCCACAAGTGTGTAACCTGCGCAAAATCAAAACCGAAATTCCTGCAACAGATCATGGGAAACTTGCCGGCACGAAGGGTAACTCCGGCAAGACCATTTATACATGTCGCGGTCGACTATTGTGGTCCAATCTGGGTGCACTTTAAAACTAGAGGAAAACGACCTCAAAAGGCATATATCGCAGTCTTCTGCTGCTTCGCTACGAAGGCCGTGCACCTCGAGCTAGTTACCAACCTCACTACAGACGCTTTCCTAGGTCCACTAAAAAGATTCACCAGTCGCAGAGGTCACTGCCAACACCTTTATAGTGATTACGCAACGAACTTTGTCGGGGCAAAAAACCAGCTAGCGGAATTGTCATCAGCTCTGTTTAGCCAAACGGCTCAGGAAACAATCCAGCGGGAGTGTGCAAACAAGAACATCACGTTTCATTTCATTCCTCCGCGAGCACCACATTTTGGAGGATTATGGGAAGCAGCAGTTAAATCAGCCAAAAAACTACTAGTAAAGGAGATGGCTAATGCATCCTTAACGTATGAAGAAATGGAGACTGTGGTAATAGAGGTAGAGGCAATTCTGAATATCAGACCTCTTACATCATTGTCAAGTGACCCTAATGATGCAGTGGCCTTGACTCCCGGCCATTTTCTGATTGGCGAGCCTCTCACGGCGCAAGTCGATGCAACTGCCCAGTCGATGTCACCCTCACTCGTCAAACGATGGGACTTAGTATTAAAAATAAAACATCATTTTTGTAAACGATGGTCCCACGAATACCTCACTGACCTCCAGCAGCGCAACAAGTGGCAATCAAAGTCTCCAAATCTGCCGGTTGGCACGCTGGTTTTAATTAAGGACAACACTCCGGTCATGGCGTGGCGGCTCGGAAGGGTAATCGAAACTTACCCCGGGCTCGACGGTATCGTGAGGACAGCAACGGTCAAAACATCAACAGGCATCATCAAACGGGCGATTCACTTGCTCGCTCCGCTGCCGGTCGATACATCCACAGTCACGGCAGAAACTGGGAGCCACACTGCGATGATTCCCCTTGACACACCTTCAAATGCAACCACCGAAACCAATAGAAATGGCTCGGACCTCAAAAGAAACCAACCTTGTAAGAACCCACACAAGGGTTCACCACCCCCTAAACGCGTCTCGTTAGCTTCACCAAGCCTACTACTGATCCTCGCCTTATTCCTTCCATTGGTGGCGTGCCAGCAGGGCACCTATACAAAAATCACTGGCTCGCCTGGATTGCTCTTTGAACATATTGGGCAAGTTAAGCCAATCATCTCAGACTGGAAGCTGCTAATCTACTTTGAGCTGTCCCCATTTCTCGACGAAGTACAACTGCTGGCAAACGGGACTAACATGTTAATGAAATATTGTCACAGCTCAGATCTCAATCAGCAATGTCTGGCGCTCGTTACTCATTTCAACAGCGAAAGCCTCTTCAGACGAAGGAAACGAGGGGCAATCGATGTCGTTGGAAATGTGGCAAATTCCTTGTTTGGAGTGCCCCTACTCTCAGTATGCGGAAAAAATGGCCAACACCATCAACAGCATAAAAGCCCATGAGGACCACCTGGCACAACTGCTGCGGAATCAGACATCTTTCCTCGATTCCACTCTGAACATTATGAAGCAAACGGAAACTCACACTCAACAGAGCCTCGACGAATTGCGTCTTAGATTGAAAAGACTCGAGAAATTTACCGTTACTGACAGCCATCAGTCTTAACTGATTTTGTCGCTGAGCATTCAATTGCTGATTGTTGCGGGCAATGTGCAGACGATGTGGGAGAAAATGATGGACCTGCTAACCGACACGTATTATGGGAGGATCAGTCCTTCGCTACTGACGCCACAACAATTCGTGTCGGAAGTGGACAGGATAAAGGCACATCTGCAAGCAGACTTAATGCTACTAGTCACGGATATCATTCATGTATACGGCTTAGTGACAGTTAAACCAGCCGTGTCAGCTCAACACATTATTTGCACAGTGACAATCCCACTGGCCCATGCCGAGTTCGACTTGTTTCATCTGACATCTGTTCCACAATTGGTCAATAGCTCGTTGGTGGCGGTCATTCCAACGACCAACATGATGGCTTTCAACGCCCACCGAGACGAATATTTCCCGGTTAATGACGCTACCCTTCGTGATTGCTACGAACTGAAACATGATAAGTTTTTATGCCACGACCTCCAAGCTACGCATTCCAATGTGCCGGTGTGAGATACATCTATTCAGCAATGAGTCAGACCTCAGCTGCAACACCCAGGTCCTGGCCAGTGATAACGTTTGGTACCAGCTTCATAAAAGGAATCAATGGCTGCTGGCAACCAGGCATTACCTCAAGTTGAGTGTGGTGTGCAGCGGCAGAAGTAGTTATCAGGTCCTACAGGGCACTGGATTGCTTAAATTGCCTACGGGATGCACCATGAAGGATGATTTGCTAACCATCTATGGGCACCAAACTATCACCTCAACGCTGTATCCTTCCTATACAAGCTCGGGGATGTCGTTGCCCCATTTACAGCAGAAAATCCTCAATTTGACAGAGACATCGAGGGAGGTCGGGTTCCTTGGGAATTTGACCAGACTGCAGGAAGATGTCAGGGAACAGCTGCGCAGCCTGCCTGCCACGCCCCCCAGGGACAACGCACACAGCCTGACAGTTAGCTATGGCAGTTTGGCTATCATTTTGACACTGTCAACCATCCTGATGATAAGATTCCTGCTCAAACGAAGACACAAAAGGCGTATCACTGCACCACAACCTGCACCGAGGTCCGACTGGAACATCTCGTTGGATCCTGGGGCCTAGGCTGCTTCGCCATCAATTGCTGGAAATTGCTCACTTACCGTGCCTACTCACTCTACCGACCCCCCGGGGGCCGCAGCATGTTAATTTATTTGATTCCTTTTAATTTTAATTCGTCATGTATCAAGATAAAAGGAATCTCTCAGAGAATTATCCTGTAGGCAAAACACAAACTTCATGCTTATTCGAGTCTCAAATAGACTTACATTTGTTCCCACAATTGCTTTTGGCCTTGATTTAATTTTTGTTGTTATAGCAAAATAAAATTCATTACATTTAATTCTTTTGGCCTTGATTAAATTTTTGCAAAATAAATTAAACTGTAAACAAACCGCGTACTTCCTGTTTGTTTGAGTCTCGAATAAACTGATCTTCATTCCCACACTGTAATAGGATTCACGTTATGATTTTTATTTGTTTGTTTTGTATCTCTCCTGTATGTTTGTTTGTGCAAACACTACTGTCCAGGTATGGGAACCACCCCGGACAGACAGTAGTGAAATTGAATCTTTGTTTACGATGGGAATGAAGGTCACACTACAACACTGGGCAATTTCTGGCAATTTTTTTGTTGCAATTATAGATAGGTGTATTTATAATTGTTTTTTATTGTACTCAGTTTTTTTTTACTTTTTATTATATTCATTTTTTGTATCAAGTTTTTATATGGATCAATTTTTGCAGTATATTCATTTTTTTTTTATTAATTTTTTATATGTTTTTTGTTGTATTGATTTTTGTGTTGTTTAGAGTGTGTACTGATTGGTAGCAACATTTTGGCGCAATTCATTACTGAGCATAGCGATCCTGGTCTTCACCACCTGTTCTTCCTCAGCATAGCGATCCTGGTCTTCACCACCTGTTCTTCCTCAGCATAGCGATCCTGGTCTTCACCACCTCTTCTTCCTCAGCATAGCGATCCTGGTCTTCACCACCTGTTCTTCCTCAGCATAGCGATCCTGGTCTTCACCACCTGTTCTTCCTCAGCAAAGCGATCCTGGTCTTCACCTCCTGGTCTTCCCTGTGAGTTGTCCTTGTGTACCACTTGAACAACCCAGCTACCAGCCCCTTTATTCAGTTAAACCAGACAAACGAGTCTGGTATTAACCGTGAGCTGTCCTAGTGTACCACTTGGGCAGACACAGCCTCCAACCCTTCTTTCAATTCAATAGTTGACCCAGACAAACGGGTCTGGTATTAACATTTTTGGCGACCGTGACAGGACACTTCCTACCCACAAGCGTTACTACAAACACCTAATCCACCATGAAAACGGCTTCAGCAAAGCTGCTCCGCCATCTACGGGAAACGGGAGAGATCATTGCCACCATCATTAGGAATTTCTCCAAGGACTCAGCCAGCCGAAAAACGTCAAGCTACTACCAGGAACGACTATCGAGGTTAACGGCGGCTTGGATGGAATTTGAAACGGCCGATACTGAATTACGAGTGTTACCGGGAGTGGACACTTCCGATGACTATTTTACATCCGACTATTACTCTCGCATTTAGGCTATGGCCACAAAATACATATCGCTCAGGGAACATGCTCTCGAGGACCAAGGAAAGGAATCCAGAATAACGGAGGTACCCAAGTCGGCCAGCACCAATCCACCGCACACCGAGGCAACTGGGGGCCACGACGGACTAATCAGTCGGTTCCGTGGAAAAATGGCTGCTCTTAGTCGTCAGTTAGAAGGCCTGCAGCTGCAACCTGGCCAAGACCCGTCATATTACGGCGTAAAAAAGGCCACTATCTCGAAATTATGGTCGCAGCTGGAAGTGCTTAACGACGAAGTACTGGACAAATATCCAAATCCAGACGTCGCTGGTTACGACTTCAGCGGATATGTTCACCTCGAACAGGCTGCTCAGTCAGCCATAATACAGCTCACCACAGCTAGCCAACGTCACCACCACCCACCCAGTGAGGCCACGGCTCGCCCAGCGGCCTTACCTTTACCTCCGGTCACCATTCCAAAATTTGATGGGGACTATATGAAGTGGACATCATTTTCCGATCTATTTACACGGATAGTCCATGAGCAACAAATGTCCGACGCTCACAAAATGTGGTATCTGAGGAGCAATGTCACTGGTGAAGCTGCAAGTCTCCTCAATTATCTTCCTGTCATTGGCGGGAATTATCATGTGGCGTGGCAATTGCTACAAGAGCGGTATGCCAATAAACGTGTAATGGTGGCCACAGCGGTTCAGCGACTTCTTCACCAGCCATCCGGTGCTTCCACCTTGGAAGCTATTAAGACTCGTGCTTGGCAGCTCTGACCACCCTAGGGCTGCAGGTAGTCGCCTGGGATCCATTGCTACTGCACATTCTGGTCAAGAAACTGGATAAACCAGTGCATGCGCAATATGAGCAATCTATTTCTCAGCCAAGGGAACTGCAGACGATCGACCATTTTCTAACATTCCTAGACCATAAATTGTGCGTCAACTGTTTTAGTCGCAACCATATTGCTAAACAGTGCACAATTTTGGGCCGATGTCAAAAATGTGGAAACAAGCACCATACCCTGGTATGGAGAAGCAACCACTCGTTCCAACCCTTCCACACCAATCATGACATTTCTCGTTGGCACGCCACTGAGAATAGCTGAGGGCATGCCAGCCGGTTCCGCAGACAAACGACCATACGTGCTACTAGGAACCGCATTGGTCAATGTTAAGGCAAATGGAGTGGAGACGCAATGCAGAGCGATTCTCGACTCCGGCTCACAGGTTAACCTCAAAACGGAGAGATTAGTTACAACGCTGGGCCTCCCAGCAAGATCCACCTCGATTTCAATTAATGGAATCGGGAATAATCGCACCAAGGTGCAACACCGCGTCAACATAACCCTGCACTCCAGAGTTAACAGGTTTTCAACTCCTCTTGAGGCATTCGTGTTGCCACAGATCATTTCTCCTTAACCAACACAACTGCTTACCATCGACAATTGGGCGATTCCCAACAATGTGACATTAGCGGACCCGAACTTCAACCGTCCTGAGAAAATCGACATTTTGTTGGGAGCTGAATACTATCATCAAATCCTTTCAATAGGACAGATTAAGCTTGGTAATGATCTTCCAATCTTACAGAATACGACCTTCGGCTGGATAGTATCTGGAAGGGTATCTGGCGAACAACTCTCGTCAGCACTATGTGGAACCTTGACGGAAGAGGAAACCCTGAATACGCCAATTGAACGATTCAGGAGGCTTGAGGAGATTGAGAGTCCGACGCAACAACTATCTTCCTATGATGCCCAGTGTGAGGCACACTTTAATCAACACACCACGCGTAACCAAGACGGAAGGTTCATCGTGCGACTTCCATTTTGCACGGAGCCATTTTCCCTAGGTGCCTCACATCAGATCGCGTTCAACCGCTTCCTCAGCTTGGAACGACGACTGGCAAAAGATGTTTCCCTGTAGAATCAATACACTCAATTCATGGAGGAGTATGAAAAAATGGGGCATATGTCACGAATTAACATCGATCAGGTAACGGGGTCTAACTACTTTATTCCTCACCATAGCATTTTACGCCCTGATAGCAGCACCACTAAACTTCAGGTGGTGTTTGATGCTTCCGCAACAATTTCATCGGGGAAATCGTTGAACGACATCCTGCACATCGGACCATCATTACAAAATGAGCTGTTTACGGTTCTCCTGAGATTTCGGCTGCCACGGTTTGCGTTCACGACCGATATAGAGAAAATGTACCGTCAGATCTTGGTCCATGCGAACGATCGAGAGTACCAAATAGTCTTGTGGAGGAACAATGTCACTGAACCAATAGGGTACTTTACGTTGAACACAGTGACCTACGGCACCAGACCAGCACCTTATTTGGCAATCAAGTGTCTGAAGGAAATCAGCCAGGAGAATAAGATGCAGTTTCCGTTTGCATCCAGCTTCCTGGAAAAGAATTTCTATGTGGATGACGGGTTGGGTGGAGCCCACAGCTTGAATATGGCCCTGGAAATTCAACATCAACTGCAACAGGTTATGTCCAAATACGGGTTTCATTTGCGAAAATGGTGCGCCAACCATACCCAACTGCTCCGGAATATCCCCAATGACGATCAGGAAGTTAGTCTTGACTTCTCCACAGAAGACACCGACTATACAAAAACTCTGGGATTGGTTTGGCGACCCAAGGAAGATCTACTCAAGATTAGGGTTAACATCCAACCGATCAAAGCCGTGACGAAAAGGACGGTCACCTCAGATGTGGCCCGCATATTTGATCCACTCGGACTCCTCTCGCCAGTGATCGTCAAGGCAAAGATGTTCATTCAAGAGTTATGGACTTTGAATCTGTCATGGGACGAGGCGGTGCCATCGGAATTTGACTAACGCTGGCGAAGTTTTCGAGGTAATTTAAATGAGCTCGAAACCTTTCAAGCTCATCGACATATATATAAAGGGTCAGTTCCTCGCAATGCCTAAATTCATGTGTTTATGGATGCCTCTGAGAAAGCGTACGGTGCCGCAATCTATCTCAGAACGGCCGCGCCAAATCGCCCAGTGATGGTATACTTGCTTTGTGCGAAATCCCGAATATCCCCGCTGAAGCAGCAAACCCTGCCTAGACTGGAATTATGTGCCGCACAGTTGGGTGCCACCTTGGCTGCACGTGTGAAACAGGACCTGGACATGAATACCACACCCACATTCTACTGGTCCGATTCCAAAATCGTCTTGTCATGGATAAATTCACGATCATCGTCGTTGCATACATTCGTAGCCAACCGAATAGCGGTCATTCAAGAGAGCACGACACCTGCTCAGTGGCGTCATGTCGGATCCAAGGACAAGCCAGCGGACATCATATCTAGAGGATTGGATCCACAACAGTTGCAGCATACACCCCAGTGGATGTATGGGCCATTCTTTCTTCATGGAGAAGAGAGGCATTGGCCGTCGGTATTCAGTCTGAATCCTGAACAACCTATACCGGAGCAGAAGAAACAGTCTGCCACCTTGCTGGTTTCAGGACCGAATGAAAACGTTTTGCATGGTGTCAATCACAGAAACTCCATTAAAACCTTGCAACGTGTGATTGGATACATCTTTCGATTTATAAAGAATGCAGGCAGTCCCAAAGCGTACCGACAGACTCAAAGGGCGCTCACGCCGTTTAAACTTCACGATTCTCTTCTCATCATTATTAGAGAAACGCAAAAAATGGCATTCGCAGAAGACATCAAACGGCTGAGAAAACACAATGAACTTTTGGCGTCAAGTCCACTCAAGGCTCTCTTCCCATTTTTAGATGAAAATGGGGTTTTAAGTCGGAGGAAGATTGAAAGAGTCCACGCTACCATTCGATATAAGGCACCCAATGCTCCTTCCATCCAATGACCTCATCAGCAAGCTACTCTTTGACTCTATCCATAAAGAGAACAAGCATTGTGGAGGCCAAGCGCTCCTTGCAAATATCCGACAGCGTTTCTGGCCCATCAAGGGAAAATACTTGGCACGAGAAACCATCCACAAGTGTGTAACCTGCGCAAAATCAAAACCGAAATTCCTGCAACAGATCATGGGAAACTTGCCGGCACCAAGGGTAACTCCGGCAAGACCATTTATTTATACATGCCGGGGTCGACTATTGTGGTCCAACCTGGGTGCACTTTAAAACTAGAGGAAAACGACCTCAAAAGGCATATATCGCAGTCTTCTTCTGCTTCGCTACGAAGGCCGTGCACCTCGAGCTAGTTACCAACCTCACTACAGACGCTTTCCTAGGTGCACTAAAAAGATTCACCAGTCGCAGAGGTCACTGCCAACACCTCTATTGTGACAACGCAACGAACTTTGTCGGGGCAAAAAACCAGCTAGCGGAATTGTCATCAGCTCTGTTTAGCCAAACGGCTCAGGAAACAATCCAGCGGGAGTGTGCAAACAAAACCATCACGTTTCATTTCATTCCTCCGCGAGCACCACATTTTGGAGGATTATGGGAAGCAGCAGTTAAATCAGCCAAAAAACTACTAGTAAAGGAGATGGCTAACGCATCCTTAACGTATGAAGAAATGGAGACTGTGGTCATAGAGGTAGAGGCAATTCTGATTTCCAGACCTCTTACATCATTGTCAAGTGACCCTAATGATGCAGTGGCCTTGACTCCCGGCCATTTTCTGATTGGCGAGCCTCTCACGGCGCAAGTCGATGCAACTGCCCAGTCGATGTCACCCTCACTCGTCAAACGATGGGACTTAGTATAAAAAATAAAACATCATTTTTGGAAACGATGGTCCCACGAATACCGCACTGACCTCCAGCAGTGCAACAAGTGGCAATCAAGGTCTCCAAATCTGCCGGTTGGCACGCTGGTTATAATTAAGGACAACACTCCGGTCATGACGTGGCGGCTCGGAAGGGTAATCGAAACTTACCCCGGGCCCGACGGTATCGTGAGGACAGCAACGGTCAAAACATCAACAGGCATCATCAAACGGGCGATTCACTTGCTCGCTCCGCTGCCGGTCGATACATCCACAGCCACGGCAGAAACTGGGAGCCACACTGCGATGATTCCCCTTGACATACCTTCAAATGCAACCACCAAAACCAATGGAAATGGCTCGGACCTCAAGAGAAACCAACCTTGTAAGAACCCACACAAAGGTTCACCACCCCCTAAACGCGTCTCGTTAGCTTCACCAAGCCTACTACTGATCCTCGCCTTATTCCTTCCATTGGTGGCGTGCCAGCAGGGCACCTATACACAAACCACTGGCTTGCCTGGATTGCACTTTGAACATATTGGGCAAATTAAGCCAATCATCTCAGACTGGAAGCTGCTAATCTACTTCGAGCTGTCCCCATTTCTCGACGAAGTACAACTGCTGGCAAACGGGACTAACATGTTAATGAAATGTTGTCACAACTCAGATCTCAATCAGCAATGTCTGGCGCTCGTTACTCATTTCAACAGCGTTAGACTTAAAGCCTCTTCAGACGAAGGAAACGAGGGGCAATCGATGTCGTTGGAAATGTGGCAAATTCCTTGTTTGGAGTGCCCCTACTCTCAGTATGCGGAAAAAATGGCCAACACCATCAACAGCATAAAAGCCAATGAGGACCACCTGGCACAACTGCTGCGGAATCAGACATCTTTCCTCGATTCCACTCTGAACATTATGAAGCAAACGGAAACTCACACTCAACAGAGCCTCGACGAATTGCGTCTTAGATTGAAAAGACTCGAGAATTTTACCGTTACTGACAGCCATCAGTCTCAACTGATTTTGTCGCTGAGCATTCAATTGCTGATTGTTGCGGGCAATGTGCAGACGATGTTGGAGAAAATGATGGACCTGCTAACCGACACGTATCATGGGAGGATCAGTCCTTCGCTACTGACGCCACAACAATTCGTGTCGGAAGTGGACAGGATAAAGGCACATCTGCAAGCAGACTTAATGCTACCAGTCACGGATATCATTCATGTATACGGCTTAGTGACAGTTAAACCAGCCGTGTCAGCCCAACACACCAGCGTCCAGATGCCTGCGTTCAGGCCCCCGTTCATCCTGTCTTCTGCAGCTTTCGTCCTACCGTTGTCCCGGCTATCTGCCCAGGACTTGGTCATCCGTGCCGTGCACCGTATCTCTCTGATGTTGTTCCGTTGTGACAGTTGCTCCACGCTCCATCTGCCCAGAGCCTTGGGCCTCATCTAGGTCCATCTTCTTCGTCCGGAGCACGCACTCGCAAAATTTTGCCACAGTGTTCCAGGTTTCCGCGCAACTAAGCATTTTGTCCACTATAGTGTCAGCCGTTACTGCACCAATCTGCAGTGTTAACTGCTCGCGGCTGGCGGACCATCGCTGACACGTAAAAAACGTGTGCTCCGCGTCATCCATCGTTTCCGTCTTCTCATACAGACAATATGGCGTCGTGCATTTCCGCATCTTGTGTAGGTAGCTCCTAAAGTAGCCATGACTAGAAAGCATCTGTGTAAGGTAGAAGTTTACATCTCCTTGTTTTCTCTTTATCCACTTCCGGATGTTCGGGATGAGTTTGGCTGTCCATCTGCCCTGTTCGCTCTCGTCCCATCTAGCCTGCCACTTAGTAATCGTGTCCAACCTGAAAGTTGGAAGTGGTTGTCCATCTGCAGAACCTTCACGTCTAGTGGCGTAGGCCCTTGTGCGCTCTTCCGCCTGTAGGTCTATCGGTATCATTCCGGCTATCACGTAAACGGCGGATGCCGATACCG